>BMAO01029350.1:0-30809 GCA_019973975.1 Trichonephila clavata
CCATGGTTCAAAATTAGGAAGTCCCTCGCCAAAAGTCATCGTGAAACTGAACAGTGCGACGTTAATATTCTTCCACAGAAAACAGTCTTTCTTTGCTTGAATAATCTGTTCTTTTGAAGCATTATATGCTTTTATTAAAATTTTATAAATATTGAATAGTTAAAATTCAAAATATTAAATATTTCTATTTTTTTTTTAATTCTTATATTTTTCAACAAAATTCTTTAGCTTTTCGTGTCTTATTACTTCTATTAAATCGAATTATGTTTTATTGTGTTAAAAAGTGAAAAACGCTTACTAAAATAAAAACAATAAAGCCGTTCGAACACTATATAATTGCAAATTGCTCCATTTAGAAAAATATAAAAAGCTGTGGTTTTCTTTACTTTCATAAGGAATTCCAATAACATTGTAAAAATTTTAACCAATAATCTATCTCAAAACCTTTATTTTCCGAATATATTGTTTTATTCGCATTCTGCACAACTCTCAAATTGTTGGTTAATTTCAAAGAAAACCAACAATTATTTTGATTTTTTATTATTCCTTGAGTATTGAAGTTTTTAAATCGCCTAATGTAAAATTACTTAAAGCTTAACACAGTAAAATATTGGCAATATTTTTTTTAAAAAAAATAAAAGCAAACTATGATGTACAATCGAAAACTGTCCCCTGGATTGAATAAATATTCTTAAAACAACTATTTAGATTTTTGTTAAAAAAATCGGTAAGTTATTTAAAATATCCATGCTTTTAATAATTGTATTTTCAAAATAATGAAAATCAGATTTAAATATTATAAGATAAATTTCACCAAACTAAAACCTTTTTTTTTACTTGTCAGTTTTTTTTAGAATAACTGTTTTTTTCAATCTTTTAATGGTTTATTAATCAACTGGTTTAATGTTTTAATGAGATTACTTACACATTAAATGCGAGCTATTTTTTTAAGAGTTGCTAGATCTAATAAAACTAATTCCACGAGTTATTCAATCAACTATTTTACACGTTTAGATAAACTCCATGTTTTGTAATGGTGATGTCAGCTACACTAGGGCTTTTGGCGACGGACCTCGTAATTTTGAACCATGGTCAAGTGACGAAGACGACACCTGAGTTGGCACCCCCTCTTCTAACTACCAATCCAACGAGAGGACGTTTGAGCTCTAGACAGAGTTATTGTGCATCGCCCCTACACGGCGGGCCTTTAGTGGTGCTGGGCTCGAACTCATGACACGCCAGCTACGATCCGATACCTTGACCACTAGGCTACCATGGCCATGTCATGGTGATGTGAGCATGCCAGATAAAAAAAAATTTAAATGCTAAAATTCGACATTCAATTATTGTAATTTTCATTCATTGAGTAAAAATCACGATAAACTGTTTATCTTTATTGAATTTAAGATAGCAATTTTTATTTCCCTTTTTCATAGAGAGAGAGAGACCAGTAAAATTTTATTTCTTACATCACTAGGTCTAATAACCGAATTCCAAAGAAATTGGAAACATAGCTTAATTAAATATAAAATACTTAATATATAGAAATAAAATTCTTAATATGTTTGATTAAATAAAAATACGAGAAAATGAAATATTTTTGAAGTAAATTTTTTTAACAATGTAAATAATTCCTTTTGAGTGTGACTAGGAGAATATAATTTTGTAAAACTCAAATCAAATTTAAAAAATTTATTGAGAGATTTTTTTAGCATCGTATTAAGGGCCTCTCGCGTAAAGAGAGGCCCTTAACACGTCTTTAGTTTGTTAATATTAATTCAATATACGACTGTATAATAATCAATTCTTTTTTTAAATCAAATGAACCTTTCATTTACCAGGAGCTGCCTTTGATTTTTAAGACTTATTGCTGAATTAAAAAATTATGATCATCATTTCTGAAATCCCTAAGTTTAAACTTATAATTTTTTTTAAGAATATGTACTACAAAAAGAGCCGGCTGAGTGGCGTGGTTGGTTGGTCACTGGCCTTCTTCACCTAAGGTTGTAGGTTCGACCCCGGTCGAAATCGGTGGTTTTTCATGATGCAGAAAATCGACAGCGGCCCAGTCGTATGATTATACGGCATGTTAAAGATACCTAGAGTGTCTGTTTGGCTTAGGTGTTTTCGGCAAAATTAAATCCTAGTACAGGTTTGTATCGTAAGAGCTCAGGTGTCTCCCTCTAGGGAGAAAACTGAGTGTCAAAATAACTAACGGCGATTGGTATCCGCCTATATGGCGCCGCACAAAAAAGAGATACCAGCTTCCGGGGAATGTACTAGGTCTGCAATGGGGTAAAACATCAATCCGCAGCTTATTAGAAATAAAAAATATACTAAAAAGTTATTCAAGGATAAGTAATATTTTTTCCTAAAAAAAACTTTCGTTGATTTTCAAAAACAATTTTTTTTTTATGATCTACTTTAAGATTACTTTACATCGTATCCCTTGAAAATCTTAACTGAAGTTAAATGGAAGAGTACAGCTACAGTTATGCATACACCTAGAAAAATTTCCTTCAGAAATACCCTATTAATGATATGCATAACATTAGATATCTGCTGGTCTTTGAACTCTGCTCTTAATTAGCTTAGTGGGTGGTCTTCCTTCGAGTAATGCGCAAACAAACTTAGCTTGCCTCAATTTTTGTGACATAACAGATGGGTTTAAATGCATTTCTTTCGAGCAATTAAAATTAGTTATATCACAGTATTCATCACACAGTTATATCACAGTATTAGCTATATCACATCATTCGGCACTTCTCTTAATCTTAACCGATTTTTGAACGTATTGAAGAGTAACCGAATGATGAGATTTTTCAACATATTAGAGAGTAAGAGATTAATTTATAAACATGTAAAAAAAATTCAGTGGCTCAAAAAAATTTTCGTATAAAAATTTTAAACAAGAATTTATCTAATTATATAAAATAGCTTTTTTCTTCATTTTTAAACACGGGAATTTATTTTCGGTTTAAAACGCATATTTGTATTTTTCAAGAATAAATACTGATTAACTAATTATTTTCAAACTTTTTTATAGGAGAGTTTAAACTATGTAACATTATAGACGTTTTTTAATTATAAAGTCTACTCTCTAAAATATATTTATCAATAAAAAATGCATTGAAAACTTTGAAGAACTACTATATTTTGATTATTTAGATACATGGAATCCTTTCTTGTATTTGATGGTAATATTTTATTACTTAAAATTTTCCATGAATTATTATCAAGTATTAGTAATGGGAGTATTCAAAAAAGGGGCTCCTTAAGAAATCTATAAAATTAAGTTTGTAAAAAAATTTATTGTTTGTAAAAGAATTTATATTATTTTTGAAATATATAATGAATTAGTTGTTGCAGATGTTCCTCGTAGATTTACAGACATTAGTTATTAAGTGATTATGATAGCAGTCTTTAACCAGGCGAATGTTGATTCAAAACAGTTCAAATTAAATTTAGATAGCTTTTAGGGGGTTTGTATTACTTTACGATAAAAAAAAACTAACATATAATTCGGCGTATAAAATCTTCTATAATTCCAAATTAGAATTTAATTTTTTAAAATAAATTTCTCTCTTAACGTGCGCCCTTTTAAAAGAAACCTGAAATGAATAGGCACTATGATCTCTTGTATTTTTAATTCATTTATTAAAAGGATTTCCCCCGGCTTTCCAACAATGGTATACTTAATGACATTGATAAGAGGAACAATGTGCGGGGGAGGAAGTGCTTGAGCGAGTAATAAATAATTCAGAAAACAAGGTGTATTCATTGTGGATGGTCACATTTTCAAGAAAAGGGGAGCACAAATTGGGGTAAAAACTCACCTTTCACTCAAAAAAGTTTGGGAAATTAGAATTCGGATGCTTTCATTATTTTTTTAGTCGTTTTGGACCAAGATTTCAAAGTGAGCATCGAAGGCCTTAGTAAATCATACACACACACAATTTCTTTAGTTGACATACTGTTGATCTACTGTTCCTTTTAGAAGTAAATATGGGTAATGGCAAACGAAGCAACACAGTGCTTGTTACAATTCCAGAAGAAAATCAAAATCGTCCTTTAGCAATGATAATTGGTGTTGGTAAAATTCCATACGTGAGTGGAAGAATGAAATGAAATCACAATAATTAATATGCCGATGCAAACAAGAGCTTTGAATAAAGAAGCAACTATTTATACTTTCCTTTCTTCCGATTCCGAAAACCGTTCTCAGATATTTAAATACCAAGGCTGTTATTACACGAATCTTTTGTCATTTTTATTATGTACACTTAGCTTCTGGAGTATGAAGTTAGTTTGCATGAAATTATATTTTTTTCTGTAAATTGATGTCTTAAGTTTATTTTATGATTGGTATATTTATTGGAATGTTCATTCTTTGTTACTTATTTTGTCACAGTTAAGCTCAGTCTGTTGAACATGTACTTCTGACACACATTAGGATGGATCGGAGTTATATGGAGAAAAAAATATTAATTGGAACCTATACCAATGTGGAAAAGATGTTGCATGGTATAAAGATCAGAAAAAAAAATAATTTTAAAATTTTTAATATTGCCATAAAGGAGTTAAATTTTCAAAAATGTGTAAAAAGGCTTAATTTTAAATTAGATGAATTTTGACTCAAATTAAATTATTTTTCTACAATATAATCAATCAAAAGAGATGATTATTGATAAATAAGTACTTTTGAGTAGTAAAATAGACATTGTTCACAACACCAGCTCTCGTACCACCTCGTACCGTCAAATGTCCGATCCACGCTTTTTCCTTGTTCCACTTCATCGTGCATAGTAAAATTCCGACAGTAAGTATTTTTTTAATTAAGTTTAATACTCAAAAGTCTTTTAGATGCATCTGATGTGTTTTTTCCTTTTAAGTATTTAGTAAGAGTCCTCTCATAGCAATAATATTACAAAGTACTAAAATACCTATTTTTAATTAACAAAAATTACTTGCGACTTTTGCCTCCCGCCAGTATGGTGGACATGACCTTCGGCTTGTAACCAAGTTGGCTCGGGTTCGAATCCCGAATAAAGCATGGATGCATCTTCTTCGGGAAAAGAAGTCGGACTTTTGCCTGAAATAGATTCCCGCCTCGAATGCAAAGCAGCGCACCCCTTCTATTATATACTGGGATCATCGTTTGTAATAAATGTATATTCTTCTCTGTATGATTCTGTTCTTTCTCTCATATGTATCCCAGGACAAAAACAACAACTTGTGACTTTTTACCGTAAAAAAAACTCGAATACCTAAACTTCATCCCCCTTGCGACATTACTTAACACAAAAATTACATTTTTATTCCCCCCCCCCTCCCTTTATCATCCTTCATACATCTTTTTCGTATATATAAAAAAAATTCAATCCACCTTATTTTATACGTATTTCTTACAATTTTATATTTTTTTTTTATAAAATTATAATATAAAACATTTTTACAATTCAATTTAACATCGGAAATGGGAAAAAAAAAAAAATTAAGAGAATATAAAGAAGTATATCTTATTTAGAGTATAGAGTATTGTGAGAGAGAGGTCACATAATTCTTTAACTACCATTATATATATTTAATTTCAAGATGCGCAGTTCATGATATAACTTGAATATTATTTTTATTGAAAAGAAAATACTCTACCAATTATAACGTGACGAAAAGTGAAATAATATTTGTATCTGTCATTCATGAGAACTGTCCTTGACAAATTTTGAATTAAGGGCACCTCAGGCGTTGATGAGTTCTTTAAAATAGCACAACCTGAGGTAATAACAAGGCGTAGTATTTGTTCAAATTCGTACCACCCTTTCTAACCTTCACTTCTAACGCAAAAAAGTACTTTTTCAAATTTTACACCTGCGTCATTTAGCTATATTTACCCCATTCATTTATTTAAAATGTACTTTTCCAAAAAAATTAGTTTTTTTTTAAAAATTTAATCAACGCTTAAGTTAGCTAAAATCAGAGGGGAAAATTTTAAACATGAAATATTCATCATTAAAGTGTTTATATCGAAATATTTTCTGGAAATCCTCATTATATAAACATATATATGTATACTGCTTGCCATTTAAATTACAACACCATGTAGGAACGGATGATACAAACGTCTAATTCGAATAAAATAAAAAAGATGCTGAGATATGCAAAGGATTATCATTTAAGAGCAACGGAAAAATGGAGGGAGAATGGAGGGACATCTCAAATTCTACATAAAAGGAAAGTTGCGCAACGGGTTTTTTTATTCGAAATCTCATTTGAATGTTGGTTGTTAGTGAGAATATCATATTATGTTTTGAAAAGGAAGAAGAAACGGCTACCAGCATGGATCGGAATTCAATAGCCGAGGGATTATGGTTTATCGAGAATGCGATTTATCGTTCCGCGATATTGCTTCTCGCTTTGGTCGGAATCCAACAACTGTCACTCGAATGTGGAATCAAGGGATTCAGGGGATCATACTAAACATTATGCAGAATCTTAACGGCCTCCCATATCTATAGCTCGAGATGACAGACATGTTATCAGGTCTGCCTTTGAAGATCGTACAGCTACTCGAGCCAGGAGGAATACAGGAATCCCTCCTGAATGTAAGAGGAACGTCTTGTTTTCAAATGCGTCGCAGCTTCATAACTAACGTACTCGTGTCTGGAGGCACCGAGGAGAACGCACACGGTCTGCTTGTAATAGATATTGTTACATATATGCAAGAAAAAGCATTAATTTGTCCCGCACATGGTGTGATAGTTTGATCAGTCATTACGTACATGCTACGAACACCTCTCCTTTTCACCGTCGTTAATCTGAACAGCAAGCATTTCATTTCTCAGATCTTATGGCCGATGATTGGGAAATATTTTCTAGGGCTCGGAGATATCAGCTTTCAGCAAGATAATACAAGTGTGCATTTCCCACCGTGTCTTAACCTATCCCAATACGGAGAGCGTTTGTCTGTTGCCCTGATCAGCTTGCTGTCCTGATCTATATCTCATTGATAAAAAGTTGAATAAGATAATAAGAAAATGATTTTTTCATTGTGCTTACATTATATAGAACCGTAAGTACTAGATTGGTGATCAGAGTATATTGTATAGAACCGTAAGTACCAGATTGGTGATCAGAGTATATTGTATAGAACCGTAAGTACCAGATTGGTGATCAGAGTATATTGTATAGAACCGTAAGTACCAGATTGGTGATCAGAGCTCTTCCCTATATTCGATTTAAGCATGGGCTTAAATAACGAGAGGAAATATAACTTAAATACGATCGTCACTTTCAGGCCACTTCGATATTTTTAAATAATGAAGTAACTGAACTGGACTCAGTGGCGCAACAGCCATGAGGGCCAAGGCCTACTTTGCTTAGTATACGTGACCTTAGGCGCTGGGGTGCATGGTCAGACGTTTCGGTCAAGTGGTCAGCCTGACGCGAACCCCCAGTGTTCAGTTGCCAAGCAAACTTTGTACTCATTTATCGACCTACTGAAGGGATGAAAGGATGAGTCGACCTTGACAGCCCGGGATTTGAAACCCGGACTTGTGGCGTGGAAGCGTGATACACTGCCACTAGGCTTTAAATAATGAAGTAAGAGCTAAAAATCTGCTTTTTAGTAATACTAGAGCTCGGTATTATAAATTTTAAAAATATGTCAAAAGAAAAATTTATTATTTATTTAAGAGAATTAAAACTGGTGGAATGTAATGTATTAGATTTCATTACAAAGCTTGAAGAGCTCTTTGCTCCCTTTGTCAACATTTAAAGATGTATTTTTATTAAATAGTGCTGTAAGAAAGGATTTTCCCAAGTAAATAAGTCGATATTAGAAATAAACTAAGCAATGACAGTTATGAGATAATTAAGATGTTAGTTTTAATGAAATTATCATATTCTGAGTGTTTGTTTATAATTAAAAGTTGAAACAATTTTCTTTGAGATAGTTTTTAGTATGCGTCTAGTTATTTGTTGCAATGGAAAGGAACACTTTTTTGTACAATAACGGTAATAAAAGAAATTTTCCGACAAAAAACAAGACAATGAGAAGAACGAATTTCTTTAAGATCATTCATTTTGATTTCATTTTGAGAGACTAGGAGACTAATTATTTTTTAAGACAAATCAAACACATTCGTTTCCAAGGGTATTGTGGATGTATTGCGCCTCTTTTCTTATATATAGACATCCTTGACATTTTGAATTCTTAAACTACAAAGATAAATGGAGCAGATGGACATTTTCCGTGCAGTGATGCCGTTATATATTAATTTGATTTGATTGAACTTTTTTAGAATTAACTAACAGCTATGTTCAACAATTTCCTAATTTTGAGCCACTACCAAACGAGAATTATTATAGCTGATCTGATATATCATTTTTCTCTATTTTCTTCACCACACCATACAAGAAATTTGTAACTCAATTTGAATTTCAACGATGAACATCCAATATTATTATTCTGCAAGCTTTCATTACAAACAAGATTCGAGCCTATGACTTAATTATTTCTGGATTTCTCAAAATAGGGATGAGCATAGTTAAATTCAAGTGTATCGGAAATTCCAGTAAGACTAAAAAAAATAGACTTTATTTTTACGATTGGAGAGATTATATTAATAATTAAATTAAAAAGACATTCAAATAAAATTTGTTAACAAAAAATTTTCTGTTAATGAATTTTGTTTTTTATACCTTTTAATTTATAAATCAATTTTATACATTTTGTTTGAGATATTTAATAGTTGTTTAAAAAATTTTATCCTTTTTTCCCTTTCGAAATTTTTTACATCTTAACTATTATTCTTGAATATAAAGAACAAAAATACGGAAAATGACATTTGGCGATACTTTTGACTGAACGAAAACGGATATTATTAGGAAAGAGAACATGCTTCAATCTTTCCAATTAAAAACTAGAAATAATACTCGAAATTCATGTGGAATAGGTTCCGAAAATTAGATATGACCTATACTTTCTACAAGCAAATACTAATTTAACTATTTTCTTTAAAAAAAATTGCTTGTTATAAATTTTATAGAAGTAATTTTTTTCATATGTTTGCATGAGTTTTATGAGTTTTTAATAGGATTTGAATCTAATAATTTTAATCGCATAAAAGGAATATCAATATCATATCTCATTCAAACATATTATTTACCAAAATAAAATATTTTTATTACATTATTAAGTCCCCTGTTTTAATTTGGTATCCTATGCATTAAAGTGTTTTTTCTGTTTCAAAACTTGCAGTACATCCACAATACTAGGAAAACAAGAATAAATTCTTTCATTAAATATTACAGTCAAATATGTAAAAATATGTTGAGGAAGAAATACATTTCAGATATTTTGCTAAATTTTAATTTTCAAAATTTGTTTTTCAAAATGACTATTCCGATTTATTTTTTTCCTTCTGCATTTTTATTCCATTGTAATATAAATATTAAGGAATTAGAATTTTAATCCCTAAACTCACTTAGTTCCGATGCGGAAAAAAGCAGGAAAAAAAATTATTTAATTCGTCTTACCTGTTTTAAAATGGATGTGAAATTTGAATGAGAAAAGAACAAATTAATAACATAAATATTTTCAATAAATTATTATTAACTACATGTGCATTAAATTAAAATAGTGCATACAAATCATATAAAATTATCACACATTTTTTGAAAATAAATTCAAAAATTTGCATAGAATAAAATTCAAAAAAAAAAAAATACTCACCTAAAACTACAATTATACTTTTTGGATAAATAAAAATGTAAAACAGCTGTCAAGCAAATCGAAGCCCTTCACACTCTTTAATGCCAATCCAGTCTGTCAACAAAATGACACCGCTATCGGAAGAGCCCCTAAAACAAATGAATCAGAGAATCTCCTTCGCGGAAACCGCGATGAAACGTGTCTTCAAGAAAAGATGCCGCGAATCATAATGGGCTTAACGGCGTAAGCGTCGGAACCAAAAGTAAGAAACCAAACAACCTGAAGGGAAAAGAAAAAAAACGTGTTCCAACTCTGGATGCTGCACACTCACGACACGTCCTGACCTTTTTCATTTCGAAACCACGTGACTCGCGTCTCCTGCAGATATCGTTTGTTTGTTTTTTGAGGAGCAACCTTGAAATTATGTGTGCATGAGAACGAATTCGGTCATTGTGCCCTACTGATGTACAATTCTAATTGTATCTGGAACTTTGAAAACAATATAACGGCGGAAATTAAGGTATAATAAGCGGAAGAAATCGTTTGAATACTGAAGTATATCCATTTTAAGCTATTGTTTCCCATATTTTCCAAAGAAGAATGAAGATGAGGGTAATTTTAAAGTATTTAAAATTTTACTGACCTTTAATTTAATGTAAGTTACAGCTATTGACTATCCAGTATACTGGGCAATTTGCTGGTGTACAGGCCATTGTTCAAATAATGGGGTGAAATTTTTTATTTATTTGAAACCTGCAATGTTGAAACGACAGATGCATTGACTTAGATATATGTTAGTATTCCTTTAGATCAGTGTTTCTTAAACTAGGTTTTGCGACCTCAAAAGGGGATGCGTAACTTGCAGGCGGGGACACCACAAATTTAAGGATTTTTTGGTATTAAATAACTGTCCACCGTTAATTATAATAATAATTTAATTGCTTATTTCGATTCTTATTGAAGTAGCATAAAAAATTAGATTTCTACATGGATCAGAATTCTATTTATTTAAAAGAAATATCATACGTAATGAACTTTAAAGATTATGTACATTTCTAGATGTATAGTATTTTTTTCAAAAGTCTGAGATAATACCTCGAATAAATTGCTTCAGAACATAAGAGCATTGTATACATATATTTCAGGTTCCTTCGTAAAAAAAGAGGGTGGCGTTACACGACGAATATTCTTAAAAATTAAGAAATGAGGTTTGAAAGTACAGGTACCCGTTATACGCCAGATTTTATAGTAATTAAAAATAATCAAGCACATTCTTCTCATTGATACTTAAATATTGCATGTACCGTTGTTAAAAAAGGTGATGATCTCACAAGTGAACTCAAAATTATCACACTTTATAAATAGACGATGCAAAATTTACCGTGCAATACATATATAATTTTTTAAATTTGATAATTAAAATTTCTAAGCGTTATTTCATAAAATTTTTCAGATGTGTGTGGTTTATTACTATAAAAAAAAATAACAAAAAAAAATAAAAAAGTAAAATACTTTGCGCAATGCTTATGAAATCGCACAAAATTTTTGTACAAAAAAGGGGCAGCCCTTTCCCCACCGAAAAGTTTAAGAGCCCCCCTGCTTTAGATAAATGTTGAATTTAAATCATCAATCGAAAATGATTTCATTTTTAATAATTTTAAATTACTTAAAAGTTTCACAATGCTTTAAAATGCATAACGTACTGGATTAACAATTAAGGCAACTTATACCATCTAAATTTTTTTATATTTTTAATATTCATAGTAAGATCTTAATTGCATTTGATATAGGTTAACATTATATGTGCAATAAATCTTCATAACATTTTCTTAATTTATTGCAAATTATTAAAAAAATTTAAATTTTTAAAAATCCATTAAACATTTTTTTAAATTTTAAGGCTTTTTAAAATATACATATTTTTTTTGCAATTGTTCTTCAAAATATTTTATGATATAATACATAAAACTCTTCGTATGGGTTCCCTTCCGTTGCTGATATTTAATTTTTTAATTGTTAAATGTATTGAAAACTCACAATATTGCATTATTTTTCATTTCGAAATTTCTTTAAAAAATTACTGCACATATTAGAGTTAATTCCTTACTCAGTTTTACATAACTCAATAAATATATATAATAAAATAACAAATTTTGTATCTTGATATTTTTAAAAACTTAAAGTCACATACATAGTGTGTACTTTATCGTAAGAAACTGTGTCTTGTTCTTTCCCATGATGTTTGTTATATCAAACTAAGCTACTTTCAGACTTCTATACATTAAATACTACCTGTATCAATATCAAATTAAATTTACTATTTAAAGTATAAATGGGATTGTATGCAGTCGATTCTATATACTAGTAATTTCAATTAAAATTTATTCATTCTAAATTGAAGTGCATCAAATCGTTTTGTAAACTGTTAAATCATTATACATCTTCAAATTCTTATCTTATATCACACGAAGAAATTACCGCATTTGCTCGAATCTAAGCCGCCATCGATTCTAAGCCGCGCCCCAAATTCTCAAAATGTTTTCAGGAAAATATATTGTCATCGATTCTAAGCTGCACCCTCAATTCTCTATACGTTTTTGAATAAAAAAGGAAAAATTGAGCAAACGGTTCATCAATATCCGATACTTAAGAAATTTTTTTTAAAAAGTTTTTTAATGAGAAATAATTAGAAGTTAATAATTTATTTTACCAGTATTGAAATTTTTCAAGTACGTACATGAACCTTTACTGTAAACATCAGTATCATGTTTCGAAAATGATTCGTCACTCCCATTGTCACAGCAGATTTTGAAATGGGTGCCGACCTCGCCATTTTCTCGCACAGTGTCGTCTTCTTTGCCATCCAATGCCTTTGTTGTGCGATATTTTTTTTAAAAAAATAATGTGTTATAGAAGAATGCAAAAGAATTATTAAAGACTGTTGAAAACATACAAGCAAAAATTATATGGTTTTTTTTACGCCATCGACGTATATATATATATATTTGTTTCATCCATGTCAAATTTTCAATGACCACTGCTCTGTTTCCGTTTTTAGCGCGTTTTTCACGTAGTGTAAAAAAAGCGCTATTAGGACGCAAATTTCGTCTTCGTTCCATATTTTGTCGTACCTTTTTCTCAGCCAATAAGCAACCAATTGACCTCGGGCTTTCTGCATTTAGTCGCATTTGTGCCCTAGATGAGCCAAATCATATTTAAATTTAATAATTTTTAAATTAAAAAAAAATCTTTTTTAAGTATAGTACTACTTTCTGTTAGTAAAAAGTTCATTAGTTGCATTTTTGTAAAATATAACATGTGAAAAACGCGCTAAAATTACTTGGCCATGCCAATGATTGATATCTTGTTTTTTTCTGCTTGTAAAATTGCCTCCCTTTTGATACTTGAGTCATAGTGAACCCGTCTTGGTGCTATTACCGATATCGGGAATGTTTAAGAGAAAGGTATACAAAAAATTTCCTAAATACAAGCAGACAACGATGTTTAGGATAAAACGAATACTGGAGATAAACTGCGGAATGGGATAAGTCATTGATGCAAGTGTCCAGAATGGACGGTTACATTTTTCTTTTGAAAGGGTGGAAATTCAATTTCCCCCTTCTAACAAACGTTTTGCCTTCGATTCTAAGCCACACCCGATTTTCAGTAACATTAACACTGGAAAAAATAGTGCGGCTTAGATTCGAGTAAATACGGTATTTCCCCTAGGTTAAGCTTTTAGTATAATCAATGTGATATTAACATGTTTTTCACGAGAAAGAACTTGATGAATAACTTCTTTCTTTGAATTATCTAGTTCACCTGTCAGAATCGTTTTGTTTATAAGCCAACCGGATTAAAGTTTAAATGTATTGAATTATTGAAGTTACTATAGAGATCTCAAACTATTATATAAACTTTTAATTAGGTTAGGTCAACTAAATCTTTTTGAAAAGTACTAGACTTTCCTTATATTTTCAAGGTCGGAAAAAGAAAAAAACATTCTCCTTTGAGGTCGCAAGATTCTTTCATGATTCTGTTGCCATTGTTGAGGTATGGGTCATTTGGAGGGTCATAACTGTCAGGAGTCATAGTAACACACAATTTATTCAGGACCTGAACCAGAAACCTCTTACTCAATTAACTCTTATTCTAGTGGGTTACTATTTATGTTACAAGGGCACTTCCGTTGTTTGGGTTTAAAAATAATACAAGAATTTCTATTCTTTTTAGGTATAATGTATTTTTTTTTATTTCAATAATGCGTTAAAATCGCGTTTTATTTAAGAAACGTTTTCACAGAACCTAACAAACCAAATGTATTAAAATTTTTGTTTAATTCCCATATAGCGTTACTTCCTTAAAAAGAGTATTTGATTATATTGTTCGCGTATGTCGTGTGTATGTACATATGTGTGTCTGTCTGATGTGACCGCACGTGCGTGCGTGTAATAAAAAATCGTGAAAAGTTTCGTATATCACGTCATAACTTTCTAATAAAGGAACATTTTAGCTACACTCATGGTTTGTTGAAATTAATTAATGTTTCTTTTTTAAGACCACAGGGAAATTTATATTTTCAGACAGTGCAAATAGACAGTATTATTCCCTTTAAGAAAGGAATCCTTCCATATGTAAATATAAAAAAAAAGGTTTGTATAATTTTGTTCTTAAAAATCTTATTTATTTATTGCATTATTCATTTAATTAAAAACTAATAAAAGTATTTCAAATGTCTCTTTAAGAAAATTAAGTACTGAAATTTTAAAAAATTTATATTATTTATTTTTAAATTTATATAATTTATTTTTAAATTTATATAATTTATTTTTAAATTTATATAATTTATTTTTAAATTTATATAATTTATTTTTAAATTTATATAATTTATTTTTAAATTTATATAATTTATTTTTAAATTTATATAATTTATTTTTAAATTTATATAATTTATTTTATTATTTATTTTATATTATTTAATTAAAAATATTTATTTAATCTTTTTTAGTATACATAAAAATGTAAATTTTATGTATACTAGAAAATGTAAAATGCATTTTAAGATGTTTTGGAAAGGTATGAAAGGCACTTTAAATGAGTATAAAATTTTGCTCTATAAAAATGCCAAGTAAAATATTTAAAAAAAATTTCATTTGTGTTATGATTAGTTTTTGTACTGTTAGTTCTTATTCGAATAATTATTTTATTCAAATAACTTCGTAGAATACGCTCGCTTCTCGGGGTATTTCCCGATGTATGACTTTATAATGTTTTCTTTTCAACTTAGTGATATCTATAAGCTTCTCTCTCTTTCTCTCTCTGTGTGTGATTAGGCTTTCGATTGTATTAAGAACATTCTTATTGACTTATCTTCTTGATTCAAAAAGGGCAGGATTTGTGAATGATCACCTTAAACTTGTACAAAAATATTGTTCCGTAAATGCCAAATAAAATATTTTAAGAAAATTCTCATAAGAGTTCAATTATTAATCCTTATACTAATTTTTTGTTGGACTTGTTATTTTATTCAAGTAATTAGTGTTCCTGATTCACATGTTTTTCCAACAATTTGCGTCAGAAGATTTTGATAATCTATGTATTTATACGTCATATAAATGGAAAAATTTATTTATGTATAGAAAATCTATCTGTATTTAAAACTAAATGATTCACATTTTCGAGAATTACTTGATTATCCGTGATTATGTAGAACTATTTTTTTCTAAGTGAAAACTTAATACAGTGATTTTTACTAAGTTTTTTTTTAACTAAAAAATATTATGCATTCACATAATAATAGAAGTCAAAAACAATCCAAATTTAAAATTTCCTTTTAGGGAGATATTCAAAATGACAGAATTCATAAAAAATATAATTTTTTTATTATATAAATAAAATTTCTCTATCATAACAAAAAAGAATAAAGCTTTTGATCAGAAATAATTTCTTATGATTGTTTTTTCAAAAGGGTTTCGTATTACTATTTTAGGGTAAATTTTTCTTATATTGAATTGATTGATGTATTGAAAAAATGTACGCAGACAGATTAAAATATATATACTAACTGCATAGCTCAACGTTGCATGGGATTTTTTGAGTGAAAACCTTTTCCTTCATTTTTCTCCAGAGAAATTTCCCGTTCCCCTCTCAACGTCAGCATTACCTCTTGATTTCTACATTTATTTAAATTCTCCTTCCTTCAAATTTCTTCCACTTCTTTACCCTATAAGATGGGTTTTTTTCCTCTTTGTTTCATTTTTAAACGAAAGAGGGAAAAGAACTTAGCTGATATTTCAAAGGAAAGTCAGTATGTAATTTGTTACACGTAATTTGAATATGTAAGTTTTGAGATTTCCAATTTTAGTGAGAGTTTAGTTTTTCAGTTAAAACTTCCGAATTTTACACATCAAAAACAAACAAGCAAGCAAAATATTTAAGGGAGAAATCCCCTAAATGGAGCTTCAAAAAAAGACTATTAGAAGAAAAATACACACACAAAAATTTAAATCGTCAATTTTAAGTAAACTTTTTAACCGTCAATCAAAACAAGTATAGTAAGTTTTGATACACGGAAAAGAGTTTCGTGTAGTTATTTTCAAAAATCACGAAGTTATTAAATGGTTAAGTAAAATTTCGAGTAATTTTTAAAAAAGTTTTAAAAACAAAATTTTGGTAATCTGATTTTATAAGTTAAAGGATCTAAAAGAGCAGAGCATGCTGTTTATCAGGAGGTAAGCTGGATTGATCTCAACGATGAGAAAATGATACAAAAAATCGAAACAATTTGCTCATGGAAAAGCATCGAAATTGACACATTTTAGAAGAAAAAATTGCAAGAAATGGAAAGCAAGTTTGTTTTGTGTATAAAAAAAAAGAGAGCGAAAGAGAGACTATCCCGTATCCTGGAGAAATAAAGGGTATGTCTGAATCCGGGATTTTTTTTATTTCGATAAGGAAGGAACATTGACAGTTTTAAAAATGACCGAAATGTGTGTTGTTGGAAATCTTTCCCCTCTACATCCTTCTGATTTTCTACACGATATGGGAGTAGATCAGTTATTCATCTTGAGATTTTCAGGCAATAGATTTTAATTAATTCCAATTTCGGATTTTAAATGGTCAAAATGTATTTCTCGGGTTATATCCAATATTTTGGTACCGGCACCCTTTTACTTTCAGAAGTTCGTAAAAGTATAGCCTCACATAAATGATACATAGATAAGTTTACTCTGAATTGTAATTGTTTATATATATATATATAAACAGTGATATTGAAAATTGAGTACAACGCCCAATTTCATTCTTAAAT
Organism: Trichonephila clavata; assembly: GCA_019973975.1. Lineage (NCBI taxonomy): Eukaryota > Metazoa > Arthropoda > Arachnida > Araneae > Nephilidae > Trichonephila > Trichonephila clavata. The sequence continues at coordinate 17,022 of BMAO01029350.1, forward strand.
GCGTTGAATAACAATTTAAAATACCCATTTCAGTTTAACCATTATACACTTGATTCAAGAAATACAGTCGACTAGGAAAGAAAATTGAGGAATCGATATTTTAATTATCATAATTTTTAAGTAGAAGTTACAGATTTCTGAGTCCCAAAAATCACATCTAGTGTAATTACACAGTTTTTGAAAAAACAGCATGCATTTTTATATTAAGAACAGCTTCCAAACAATTAAACAATGTTGCATTGAGTTGACAAAATTTTGTTTTGTCATTCGGACAATCGCTCTTGGTTGACTGCAACTATCTTGACGCTCCTCATATCATTTTTTTGGTTCACTATTCTTGCTCCTATCGTTTAACAGTAGCATAGCATAGACTTAAATGTCCAGTGACTGTACAATTTGACCATCCTGTGTTTTTTTAGTCTAATTGTAAGTCTTTTTCCAAAAGGTACTCTCTGCTCTTACTAATTGCAAATCTATCGACAAGGCATTGATACTGTGTTGACCCACGTGAGGCGACAGTACTTTTATTCGTATGGAAATTATGTTTAAGCATTTTAAGGTATTCGACAACTTGCGACAACTTTTTTTAAAAAAAAAACGGAGGTATAAGGATTTTTTGTTGTTTTGTTTTTAAATTTGTTTAGTACATTTTAAAAATATGCTAAAAATAAGAAGGGAAAAAGAAATTATTATTACTAAAATGGGGAAAAATTGGTAAAATTTTTAAAAAATAACATAAACGGGGCTCATTTTGTACCAAACGTTTATGAATAATTTTTCAATTTTGATGTGTTGCTATGTTATTCATTTTTAAAATGACCTTCAGGATAAGAGATATTTTAATTTTTACAAAAACTAGAGCACTTTATCTTAGTTATTATATGAAATTGCTTAAAAAACACTGATTCTATTCACATAAGGGACTGTAAATTTTGTAATAAAACAGTGATTGATAAATCTGAAAGCTAAAACACTTCTACTATTATACAGAACATACAAAAAAAATTAAGTTAATTATTTCAAAACTTTTTGAGCAATCGCTATCTCCGTTTGAGCATTTAAAAAAATACACATTTCGAGTAAAATGCGTTTTAAAGTATGGCATCTTGCTTAAAGTAAAGGCATCTACTTTTACTAAAACACTTGTAGTTTTTGTTCTAGTGAACGGAAAATAATGAGCTTGGTATTTTTATAAAACTAATAAGATGACCTATAAAATAAAATCATAAAAATATTTGGCAATTTTTGGCAAAATTCACAATTTTAGTGTAATTGGATACCTTCATGTCCTCGATTTTATACAAGCTCTGGTTACTCCAATATAAACCTTTAGAGTTCCAGTTTGTAGGTGATTAGCCACCAAAAATTAATCGTATGCCTAGTCAGTCGTGAAAGTATGTCTATACACAATTTCGTTGAATTAGGAGTATTTCTTCCTGGAGCTTTCTTTGTTAAGAAGTTTTGTTCATTTTATCTCCTTTTTCGTCCAAAAACTAACTTTCTCAATCATTTTGCATACAACCCTCAACTAAAACAGTTCTACCACTATACTTGACAATAGAGATAGAATGGAAATAATAAATTCAGCTTCTGACGAACACAACATAGACCAAATCATTTATATTTGCTTTCATCAATAAATATTGTATAATTCCAGAAATATTTATGCTTTAAAATATGAATTTTAGCAAAAATTTAATATCTTTTTTTCTCTTTCTCTCTATAATCTTCGTATATCTGGAGTTTTCTTCTCGTTCAACGACCGTTATAATTTACTTTTTGGAGTACTTTTCCAACTGTTTATGCAGAAACGCAACTTTTTATTTCTATAGAAGTAGTTGAATCAATTTTTAAACTGTTTACCTTGAATTTTTTTTTATTTCTGGAATGCTATCACTCTCTTGGTCATCGAACTGAAGGTTTTTTTCGTCTTTTCTAAGTTTGTTTGCAACGCGCCTACTTTTTTTTTTATACTTCTAGATAATTTTTAGTACGCATCCGTGACTGCGTTGAACTTCGTTTGCAGTGTCACATTGAGACATTTTTTTAGACAATCGGCTTTTCAGAATTTGAATAATCATCTCAAAAATTTGTTTTCATAAACAAAGTATTTTTTCTTTTTGAAATCATATATTGGTATCTTAGGGAGGCAAAATTAAAATACTGATTCATTAAAAATAGAATTTTAAAAATTGCGATTTATATAGAGTTTATACGCAACTTTGGGATTGATATTTGAAACTCTATCGAAAAGACTTTTTAATTGAATTATCGTTGCTTTTTCATCATTTTTCTTAAAATAATAAATTTTTATGAGAATTCTATGGTTCCGAAAAAAATTTAAAGTTAAAAGAGTATATAATGGTAATATTTTAGGCCTTTCAAAAAAAGTGGGAGTGGTGTTTACTCAATTTTGGTAGCTCGTTCCTTGGGAAAACTGAGAGAGTAATAAACCCCCAACAATTAAATCTGAAAAAATCCTCTCAATAATCAATCAACAACCTCTCAATACTATTTTTATTTTTAACAAGTAAAAATAAAAATAGTATTGAGAGGTTGTTGATTATCTTTTATTGACAGAAACCAAAGAATATTTCATGAAAAAATTGAGAAGTATTAAATTTAATCAATGTTATTCGGATTCTTTCTTTTTAATTTTAGATCCCAAGAAATTCTTAATTGAATGTATATTCGATATATTTTGAGTGAATCTGATATTTCTCAAGACTACGCTGGAAGAATCATTTTACTTTCGGTTTAAATAAAGTCTTAGAGAAATAAAAAAAAAATTATAGAATCCTCTTCAAAATTTCTAAGAAATTATAAAAATATGGATAGAAGCAAATAATAAATTTGAGAATCTTTAATTGAAAAAATAACGCATTCAGGAAAAAAGAAATTCATAAATAAAAGATGCGTGCAGTCCTTTTTTCAAGTTTTTATAAATACTTTCTAATTTGATGTAGCATAAGAATTGAAACAAATCTATGTTTTTTCTTTTAAAAAAAGGACTATAAATATAAAAAATTTTAAAGTTTGTTTTGCGTTTCATTTTTTTTAAATACACTAAAAAATAAAAGCCAAAAAAATTAAGGTAATTTCAAGTTTAATGTTGAAGTTACATGAATTTTCACTTTTTTTTAAGGTATCCAACTACGTTCGGGACCGTGGTTTAAAAAAAGCGTATAGATGAATAATTTTCATGATATTTAGTGTCGTTTGGATTATAATATATGTATAAAAGTGTTTTAAAAATACAATTAGAATAAAAAATAACTTAAATGCATTATTTTGGCAAAAAATGAACGTAAAATTACTTATTTTCAAAACATTCTCCTTTGATAAAAAATACTTCTGTAATAATAATATTTTGCTGATATAAAACCAAGATTTCTCCAGAGAGCCTGAACTAGGATTTTTGAAAAATTCACATTATTTTTAGAGTTACTACCAATTGAAATAATTATTGGTGTTTTTTTCTTAAAATTTATCCGCTCTATTGTATTAAAATATGGATAAATCCACTTATAAGGTATTTCAGACTCTGTACAGAGATCTGAGCTGTATATAGGCAAAATATTATTAATATAGAAGCATTTTCCATTAAAGGAGTATGTTTTGAAAATAAGTAATTCTATGTTTATTTTTTGCCAAAATATTGAATTTAAATAATTTTTTACTGTTACAACAATATTAAAACAATTTTATAAATGTATTCTTATCTAAGTGCCACTAAATATCATAAAAATTATCCATCTATACGCTTTTGCAGAACGACAGTTTCGAACGTAGTCGGATTCCTTAAGGAAAAAGAAAGAAATGAATTTAGTGGAAAATTGTTAGCCTTTGAAATTTAATAAAAAACTCTGTTTTAATATTTTAGAAAATTAATTAACTCATGCAAATAAAAATATTGATTTAAATCTGTATGACGAACAATTTTATGTAAATGGAAAGCATAAAAAGCAAGATAGCAGAAAAATAATGAGTAAAAATACAATTTAATGTATAAAAATTGTTAAGTGATAGTAATTGTATGAAAAAAACCGAATGCCAATTATCGAATGAATGTAAAGTAAGTACAATAAGACCCCATAAAAAAGGCTTTTTAAAATATTTTCTCCCATATCTCAATTTTTTCATAATATAACAATTACAAAAACAACAAGTAATCTTAAGTACGAAAGTAAAAAAAAATTATCAGATTTAAGTTAATCCTTCCGTTGCTCTATGAAATCTTATCGAATTGAAGATATTCCTTTTAAATCTTTTAGATCTCCATCGCTTACAATTGTACTTGATACTTGTAATGTAATCTCTCTCTAATACCTCTTACATGCAATAGAATAAATTGCAACCATGCTACTTTTTTTGGAATTCGCGTTTGATTTTTATCTTCTATTACACTAGAATTAACTCTGCCTTGACCTTCTGACGATCATTACAATTTTTTCTATTCTGTGTGTACCTTTCTATAATTAAGTTTTCCTTCTGCACTGATTACTTAATTGTTTTTATTGAAGTTCTTCTTTAGTCTGATTGGGTACATTAACCTTTTAAGTAAACTTAAATCTTTTCCGGTACCTTAGAAGTATTTTTAAATAGTTTTACCTGTTCAAGCTCTTTTGGGATGGTATGTTTCAATAACTTAATTTGATAGCTTTGAGTTACTATAGATACTTTTAGAGAATGAAAGGATTTGGATATATAATTTTCTCAATTTCTTAATTTTATTATAATCAACAATAATTAATGACTATAAAAGTAAATTGGATTAATGAGGATGTCATTGACATTCACTTAAATTTGCATAATTAGACTGTAGAAATATAGTAAAATAATGTATGAAGAGAAGAGTAAAGTTAATATTTTCTGCAAAACACACAACAAAACTTTAAAATAGTTTGAAATAAAACTGGAAAGTTTATTGAACAAATTCTAGAACTGTTAGGAACTTTCATTTTGCTGTTACAGATTTTCTTTTAAACATAACCAGGACATATTAAAAAATTTTAAAGAAATTAAACTGAAATCTCAAGTGAAAAAATACATTAGGATGCAAAATTTCGAATCATAAAACATCTTTTCTAGTGTTATTTATGTGCCAGAACACAAATTTGTAATGAAATATTTTGGAATAAAATTGCACATAACTTACAAAATATAACTCGAAAGTAATAAAAACAAAGTGATTATTTCTTATTAGTGTAATTATTAATTTGTACAAAAATTAACAGAAAAATAATTAATTTATTATTTAAAAGGCTCTTTTATAGCAGATCTTAAAAGTAAAAATGGTAGTTTTGTGTCTCTTGTCAGGCATCAAAAATTGTTAAATAAGTTATTTAAGAAAATACAGATAGAGCTCTGGAATTTCACAAGCATATTTAGAATGATTGACCACATCATAAAAGCTAATAAAAAATTTCTAGATTTGATCCTTTTTTGAGTATTATTTCTCCTTAAGCTATCCGACTACCCTAATCTGTGTTTTTTTTATGATTTTATTTTATAGGCCATCTTATTAGCTTTGTAAGAATACCAAGTTTATTATTTTACGTACACCAAAACAAAAACTACAAATGTTTTAGTAAACGCAGATGTCATTACTTTAAGCAAGATGTCATACTTTAAAACGGGTTTTACTCAAAATGTGTTTTTTTTAAAAATGCTCAAACGGGACAACGATTGCTCAAAAAGTTTTAAAAATAATTAACTGAAATTTTTTGTATATGTTCTGTATAATAGTAGAATTGTTTTAACCTTCAAATTTATCAAACACTCTTTTATTAAATATTTATAGTCCCTTGTGCTAATATAATCACTGTTTTTTTAAGCAATTTCACATAATAACTAAGATGAAGTGTTCTAGATTTTTTAAAAATTAAAACATCTCTTATCCTGTAGGTAATGAATAACATAGCATCACATCAGAATTGAAAAATTGCAAATTTGTTCATAAACTTTTGGTACAAAATGGGCCCCGTTTATATTATTTTTTGTAAATTTTTACCCATTTTTTCCCATTTTATTAATGATAATTTCTTTTTCACTTCTTAATTTTAGGCATATATTTTTTTAAATGTACTAAGCAAATCTAAAAACTACAAAAAAAATCCCCATACCTCCATTTTATTTTTTTAAAAAATTGTCGCAAGTAGAGTCGGATACCTTAAATGGAACAAAACATATCAAACAAGAGCTAAGTCTTTATTTCTCTTAAGTAAATGAGATAAAAAGATTGATTTTAAGAGTAGGTATAAGTTTAGCCGTACATATGTCTGCCAACAACATGTTAAAAGGAATGTGCTATATAAAAATAATTACTGACCTCTTTAAAAGCAAAACTTAGAACTACAGTACGAACCCGATTTAACAAACCCCTATTCTACGAATTTCGCGATTTAACTAATTTTTTATTTTCCCTGATTAAATGGCAAAAACCTTTATTTAACGAATAGTAAACCCCGAATCAAAGAACTATTTCAAGAACCGAAACATCATTCCTTATTAGTTTGGATTAGAAAAAAAGGACTTTTCAAATGACGTCCTTTTTGCCCGGAACAGAAAAGGACTTTTCCTGTTAGTTCAAATTTCGACAGCAAAGGGTGTAGCTCATTATTAGACTTTACAGGAGTAGAAGAACTATGAGTGTAATCTACCATGTGAATTTTAAATAGGACAGGAAATCCCTTTATCTCATCCTTCTGCTAAAAGCAGGGGATATTTTAAGATATTTTATTATTTACTCTCTTCCCTGAGAGAAGTGAGATTTATTTTTATACGGTTCTATAGAAAGGTTTGTTTTTGAAATTTCAGATCGTCGACACCAAATACGTAGCGATTTTTATACAGAAATTGATAATTAAACTCCTGTCAAAACTGTTACATTTTCTAATTCTTTACATTGTTTGTAAACTGTAAAAAACATATTTCCTGTAGCAGGATGTAAAGGACGCAGTATTTTCTTCTCAGCATAAAGTTGAAAAACAATTCTTCCAAGTCAGGAATCAAAAAGTTTTCAAACATCTATTAGTCAATATTTTAAAGTTTCCAATTAACTGGTGCGTAGTAATTTGCTAATAGTATGTTTACCTACTGAATAAAAAGTGTGTGATTCCTAACTATGGATATTTTTAGTGCAGTTACTCATGAAATTCCCAAAAGGTAAGTGCCAAAAAGTTGTTTTTTTTTTAAATTCCGACGTTACGTATAACCCCGATTTAACGAATAGTTTGTTCGGTCCCAATAAATTCGTTAAATCGAGGTCCGACTGTATTTTCTTAATAATTGAAACAATACAGATCCTAAAGATTAAATATTTTTCAATAATATTCTAATTTTAGACAATGGAAAGTATGGAAATGAAATCCAGAGGTCGCAATATCCTAATGGTCGTGGTCGTAAAATTATAGCAAGGTGTTTGTTTTTCTTACCCAGTAGTGAGGTGAAATCCTTAGTGCCGCTAAACTACTCTTGCAGTTTTGAAAATTAAGACTCAGTCAGACGAGGTTCAACTCGAGTCAGACGAGTTGGGTTAGAGAGAGAGAGTGTGTGTGGAAGTTTGAAGAACGGAATGTAACTTAGGCGTCGACCTCGTCCATTGACTGTGGTTCAAAATCACGAGATCCACCATCAATAATCCTCGTGTAGTCCCCACGTGCAACGTTAATGAACAATTAAACAATCATTTAATTAAGATAAGTGAATCATGTTCTTTATAAAGAGTAAAATATTCAGTGGTGAATCATGCAAGTAAACATTTTTAGACTATGAATCTGATGTGCAGAGTATGCGTATTTGAAAGCTAAATATGTATTTGTTAGTACGTTATTAAACGGGCTTTTATTCGATTTTTTTGTTTTCTTATACTTTTGATGAAAAAAGTGAATCCTCAATCAATTGTTTCCTTTACTTGACTATTTGGTTGAGCCCAATTAAATGATTAGAAAAGCATCGTATTATTTTTATAACATTTTTTCAATTACGGTTGACATATCTTAAAAATTGAAATCGATTCATTTTTTGTGTAAATTTTTCTCATAGCAAAACAAATAATTATTTTGCTTTATAACAATAAGTTAATTATTTTTTTTTATTAAAATAGAAAAATTCTAATGGTATATTTTATTATAATTACAGTAATATAGAACTCTAATCGTACACAGATATAGATATATATATACCTATAATTGAATGGTTTTCTTCGGCACACATATAATTTAAGTTTAAGCTTAATTTGTTTACAATTATTATAAAACCCAGAGAAATATATGATTTGAAAGTAGGGGGGAAGGAACATAAATTTTTTTTTAAGGCTGTCTTTAAAAATTCAATGTTGTTCTTAGCCATTTTGTGTTTCTTTTATTTGGAAAAAAATATTCTTGCTGTATTGAGAATGTAGTTTTACAATCGAAGAATTTTTTTTTTGAAATCACGTATTTCTGAAGTTAGCACCTTTGCTTCCAGCAGCAAATTTTATTTTAGATGATGCCAATGTTTAAAATCAAATTAAAACTAGGATCCATAATATATTTTAATTTTACTTGTTAACTTTTCCATCATTTTTCTCTCCTAAAGTAACTTTAACATTTTATATTTATTTGCAGCTAAGTGCTCCATTTCTTGCTGATGACGACAAAAAATGGCGATAGTACATTTATGTTGAGATCACGTGTAAGCAAGTAATATTTGTCTACTCGTGTTTTAATTTCTGTTTGAAAATTAAATAAATAATTATAAATTAAACCTGAAAAACTCTTACAAAAGTTAAACATTGTGTTCCTCGTTTTAACTAAAACTTTCTTTCAAAAAATAAAACATAAATATCATACAAAACAAAGAATGATATATCTTTATGAACAAAATAAAACAAGCGTGATTGTGGAAAAGAACATTTCAAACAATTTATAACGTAAAAGGAATATTTTATTTCAAAAATAAAATACAAAAATACTTGCACCAAACATATTGAAACCAGCTCACATGATTCTGTATCTTATCTACAGAATAAATGGCACAAGAACTATCTTCAAATCATGACAAACTGATAATTCCTTAATTCTACTCAACAGAACTAAGCAATTCTTTAAATGATGGAAACAAACACACAACTATATACAATAACAAAACCTTTCAGGAACCTATTTACCAATACGAGAACAATTTTCTTCAAGAATTTAATCATTTACTGAGAAACAAATATGAAAAATATTTGCTACCGTAAAACATTCTCAGTACATGTTAAAAGGATATTGCTCATGTACTATCTTATCCTGTTGGTTTTGAAATACTGATGTTACATTTAATACAAATACAGTGTACCACTTTAAAGATTCTTGAATATTACGGCTCAATGAGCATGAGTGATTGTGAATAAGTTTTGGCCATTTAAAAATAAACACCAGCGCTCCGAAGAAAGCTGATAACCTCTTTTGGAATTTTGCAAATACCGTGAACTTGATCTTCGATTTTAATTTATTTAGCAAAACTTTTACAAACAAACTGACATCTACAATGAATTAGAAAAGCAAATAGCATTGCGCGTGTTCTTCCGTTTCAGTGGATACTTGATGGTTTTTGCCACAAAAATAAAGAATGTTTCTGGTCACCATTCCCAATCGCAATGTTGACTTTGCTTACAGTGATTCAAGAAATCATCACGGATGGCAGTGTTATTTTTCCGGGTTGTTAGTAAACATACAAGTCAGAAGAATTAAAAATGCTGACTTGGTCATTGCATTGTATTAACCCATATATTAGATGACTTACTCAAGTGGTGGAACACTTATGATTCAGTGTAAAATGGCGTAATAAATCTCAGCAACGCACAGCTTAATACCATTCAGAATCATATTGGATACAGTTTATGTTGAGTTTCTTATATCTCAGAACTAAAATGTTTTCAACAATTCTGAAAAATACATTTTTATCTAACATGTTATGGCTGAATTTAGCTTTTTTTGAAGTATATTTTACTATACATAGGCCTGACACAAAACTTTACTAATAAATATTTTTGAACTTACTGTTTTGTTATATTTTACCAAGAGCTTTTTTATACTCTTAATCTTGGCGATGAATGGTGCCACGCTAACAGAATTGGTGACAGATGGCGCTGCGGCATCAGAAAAGTACCTAAATGATTATAATGAAATCGACAAAAAATTATAAACCTATAAGTAAATGAAATTCAAATCAACGTTCTAAGTTAAACGATCCTGACATTCACTTTTTTAATTGATTATTTATAAAGTGCAGTGAGAATAAACCGAAGAACAGTCTTTCTGGAACAAGCCTGCACTGGCAGCTTTCAGGACATCTTTGATAATTGATCTGGTCAGATCAGAAACTTCTAATTCTTCAACTTTCTTATCCAATCTAAAAAATAAAGCAGAAAGTTAATAAGGGTCTATCATAATTCTGGAAAAGAAGCTATCATGTAACATATTTGAGGCCTATAAATTTTGTGATATAATGTTTCTTTTAAAACAAAGTAGATAAAATGGGATCCACGCAGTGATGTCTTAAGACATTTGAGGCCTTAGACCCCTAAGGAAATCCCCTTCTGCACTTTTTTAAGTAGACAGTGTAGCATATATAAGTTGTCAAATATTAGTACAAACGGTAATCCATAACAAATAAATGTGCGTTACTGGCAATATGACAAACCCAGCACAATCAGACTCGATTTAGACCTAGATGCAGATGACGGTCCCATAATTTAAATGTCTTGTCCATGCCTTAAGACTTCCCTGAATGTGCATACATAGTAGCTTTATTGCTTTCACTATATTCTTAATTAACATTAGGTAATTTACTAATACATAAACAAATTTAGGATTAATTTCTATGCAGCCAACTTTTCTAGAAAAAATATTAATATTTCTTATTAAATGGAAAATAATTTGAAGTTGGAAACTTTTTCTGTAGAAAAACTGCGGTTTACTTCTTAAAATATTCTTTAAAAGAGCTTTGAAATGTCAAGATAAGACTTTGTACTCATAATATTTTACTTGTATTTTCACTAATTCTATTTGAGTAGATTTTTTCATGCATAATAACATAAATGGACTAACTACTTTTCTATAAAAATATTCATAAGATACTAAGGCTGAACTGTGATAAAGATAATATAAAAAATAATAGAAATAAACCATGATAAAGATAACAATAAATAATACGAAAACATTGTAATAAAATTAATAAAAAATAAACTGTACTAATAATAAGAAATACCATCTCTTTTTTTTTCTTTTGCTTGATAGTCCTGTTAATAAAATAACAAAGTATTATTAAATATATTGGATTGAATTTTGGAAAGCGCAAACAATAGGTAATAGTTATTTTTGTGATTTTTACACTATTATTTTATACCTTCATATCCTTTTAGAGACGTATTTTTAAAATGTAAAATTTCCCTGAAATTGGTTTTTCTGTTTCATAAATAACTACGGCTAGATCTTTGGCTAATCTACGGCTTAATCTTTGGCAGAAAAATATTTTCTCGGAAAACCATTCCATATTAGTTCGACATAATTATCCAAATAATTATTTTTGATGTCTAGCTGTAGTCATAGTATTGAAAATGCGTAGTACAGATGGAAAATATCTAGATAAACTTGCAACACAAAAGAATTTATCGTATTTAAGGTATCGCAAATGCATAGTAAAAAAATGAAAATAAATGAGAAAAGAATTTGAACTAAGAATTAAAGTTGTTGCAAATGCCTAATGAAGCTATGGAAAATATTTAGATAAACTTACAACACAAAACGAATTTTATATAATTTTCGGTAAATATTTAATTTTATTCTGGGAAAATAAATGATTAAATGGAATAGTTCAAATTGTTTTTACCTAATGGACGTAAAATTATAAACTAGAATACTTTACACGTTTGAAAAAAACTTTTTTAAATCAATTAAATGTACTGTAATTAAACAATTTTCGATAAAAAGTATTATGAGTCTCTGAATAACAAAAGAAAATATTAAGCCCAGATTAGTTTTTTAATGAATTAACTTTCACATTTGAAATTCATAATTAGATTTCCATTTATTATAAAAAACAGTAAAGACAGCATCTTTATAATATGTTTCTTAAGGACTTCGAAGAATTTAAAAGATAAATTAAACATCCCTGATAGTCTGCTTTCCCATCGACGAGACATAAACAAGCAATTATACAAAAATAAAAAATAAGATGCGTCTAACTTCCATCCCTGTTTAGAATTTTAAATCTTTATTTGCGTTTTCCGTTGATTTTAAGAAAATAGAGCTCAGGCTCTGCGAATGACCGTATCACATTAATGACCTTTACCGTTAGATGCGCACAGAACGTGATAAAAATTTCAAGCACGAAGCAACGTAAAGTTGTAATCGTCCAGCCATTTCTCATTATCGATCGATTGTAACGCATAGCATTAGAGTAGGATGTTATTACGGCTCGAATTAGTCTTAGCTATGTTTCTATGACAAGATAAATAAATTGCGTGGTTAGTTATCAATGGTCAACATCGGTCATTCCTCTCTGCATGGTGAACACAATGTCTCATTCACGGGTTGAGAATTGCGATAGTTAACATCTAATTATAAGGTCACAGACTGACCTTCTCAGGTATGCGGAGCTAGATTCGCTCTAGGTCAATAGGACCATTCCTTTAATTTATACGGAAGAGCAGTTCTCAAGTTCAAGGAATGTCAATATATTTTCGGATCTATTCAATGCTTTTACTTGAGATTTGTGACAGCAATTTCTACGCATGACTCATTTTGAGTAGTCAGGAAAAGTCTGTAAGCTGCTTAATTGTGTGATTGGATTTAGGGGGTAAAAAATTACTGATATATATGCTTTATTTTCGTACTTTGTTTAATGTTCTTAAAACTTGGATAAAAAATTTTTAAACTTTACCTCTGGTTATTTGTAATAATCTATGGGTTATTTAATGTTATGGTTCATTCACGCAAATATTACAAAAGAGTACAAATTTAAATGTGTGGTTAATTTTTTAACTTAATTAGGTGTTAAGGGTGTCTCAGGGGTGTTAACTTTTTCTAGAGGGCTGAAAACATAAACAATATTCAAATACATATATCTCTTTTAAATTAAAATTAAATAATTCGAATCTCTTACACATTATTTATAAAGGAATGAGGCCTCAGAAAAGTGTAAAATATTTAAAATATAATCATAACTTAAAAAATTATAAGCATATGAAAATGAGAAATATTTTTATATTAATTAGTTTTACTGCGTGCATGCTATTTTCAAAAGTATTAGCTTTAATTACTAGCAATAAGTTGATTTATAAAGTTAAATGTATCCTTATTACACCGTAGTATAAATTTAAATAAATAGAATAATAACTTATATTTTTTAAAAAATAAAAAAAAATTATATTTTCAAAATTTTTTAAAAATTTCAAATTTTTTAAATATTTTGAAATACAAAAGACATATTATTCTTAATTTACTAGGGCTTAAAGTGTATGTGATACATTTTATAATTCTATAAAGTTCTATGCATCAAAGGCTGCTATTTTAGAAAATAGCGTGCGCGCAGTAAAACTTAATTAATATTTCTTATAAAAAAATTTCTTATTTTCATATGTTTATAATTTTTAAAATTATGATTATATTTTAAACACTTTACACTTTTCTGAAGCCTCATTTTTTTTATAAATAATGTGTAAAAGATTCGAATTATTTAATTTTAATTTAAAAGAGTTATATGTATTTGAATATTGTTTATATTGTCAGCCCTCCAGAAAAAGTTAACACCCCTGAG
>BMAO01029351.1:0-17246 GCA_019973975.1 Trichonephila clavata
AAAATGTCGGGTTATCGGAAATGGGGTTTATAAGGAGTAAGTGTGATTATTTTCTCAGAAAATATTGTATTTCACTTGCATATATTGTGTGCTTGAGAGAGAGAGAGACAACAGAAAATAAACTGCCCAAATACCCGTAAGGTATCCGACTACTTGCGATAATTTTTTTAATTGGAGATATGGGGATTTTTTTGTGGTTCAAGAAAAAATATGCACAAATTGAGAAGAAAAAGAAGTTATATTATTACTGAAAATGGGAAAAATGGGCTAAAATTTACAAAAAATTACATTAACGGAACCCATTTTTTTTAAAAGAAGTTGATGAACAAATCTTCAATTTTTCAATTTTGGTGCGTTGGTTTGCTATTCATTTTTTAAGTGACCTTCAGGATAAAAGATATTTTAGTTTTTACAAAAACTAGAGCACTTCATCTTAGTTATTGTATGAAATTGCTTAAAAAACAGATATTATAGTCACATAAGGGACTGTAAATTTTGTAATAAAAGAGTGATTGATAAATCTGAAGGCTAAAACACTTCTGGAATAAAACAGAACATACACAAAAAATTTCAGTTGGTTATTTTTAAAACTTTTTGAGCAATCGCTCTCCCCGTTTGAGCACTTTAAAAAAACAAAAACATTTCGAGTAAAACGCATTTTAAAGTATGACATCTTGCTAAAAGTAGTGGCATCTGTTTTTACTAAAACACTTGTGGTTTTTGTTCTAGTGAATGGAAAACAATACACTTGATATTTTTATAAAGCATAAAATGGCCTATAAACTAAAATCATAAAAAAATATATCCATTTTGGGCAAAATTCACAATTTTAGGGTAGGCGAATACCTTAAATAAAAGATAAGTACGTACGTACTTTATGAAAGCATGGAACATTTACTGCATGAAAATTAAAATGAATGAACACATAGTGTGCAATAATTTACTTGATCAGACACACCTCAGAAAAGTACTTAATAAAGGCATAAAGCTATCAATTACGAAAATTAAGAAGCCAACTTTGCAAACACTGCTTACTTTTTAAAAGGCACGCGTTATGCCCTGTTGTCTTCCGTACTGCACTCAGAGTTTTGCAGCTTCGTTACAATGATGATGAAAGAACAGTAAGTCCATTACCGACATATTTTGTTCTTCCAAAATACTGAAGGGCGGTTTCGACAGCCTTTAGTCCCTCACTATGTGATATTTTACAAATTTGTACAGCATCCTCAACGCGTTAAGGTCTTCATCATTTTCCGGCATATTTCATCAATTGCGACGGCAGCAATAATTTCTGCGTCGGACATAATGTCTAGCTCGGTATCGTTCTGAAACCACTGTTCGACTTTATTTTCATTGGCATCTTCACATCCAGGGACGTCTTAAGACTACTTGAGGCCCTGGGCCCCTACACAAATGTAGGCCCCCAATGACTCTTAAAAGTAGACAGTGCATAGCATACGTTGTCAAATACTAATAAAAACAATAACTCGAAACAAATAAATGCGCATGATTTATAATCGCGCTAACCGGCACAACCGATTGCAGCCTTTTGACTAAATGAGTAATAATAATGATGTATGGTGTTAGGCCTAGGACTATACAAGGACGACGGTCATCACAAGTAGCCAGTTGACATATCGTCCGAAATTCCCAGTTTTCCGGAGAATACAACCGGAACTAACATTTGACCGTGACATTATTATAATCATGATCTTATTCAGGCTGAGTCAAGAACAAGACGAAGCCCTCCCTGTAACCGAGGCCCTGGGCCAAGTTGGCACATGCCTTTAGACATCCCTGTGCACATCCAGGAATTCTTTTCTGCCCCCCCCCCCGATCTACAAGGGTGTGTCCGAGTTATCCGGACTGTCGGATTATCCAGTGCCGAGTTCTCCAGACTATTATACTATATTTTGTCTACTTTGGGACCCAAAAAATGATCAGAAAT
Organism: Trichonephila clavata; assembly: GCA_019973975.1. Lineage (NCBI taxonomy): Eukaryota > Metazoa > Arthropoda > Arachnida > Araneae > Nephilidae > Trichonephila > Trichonephila clavata. Next base: position 1,949 of record BMAO01029351.1, read on the forward strand.
TTTGAGAAATAAAGTAAAAATAAAACAAACAGTACTTAATACAAATTTTCACAAAATGCCTTCAGTTCGTTAAAAAGAAGTTTTTTGTTCGTAAAATATACTTTTTATTTAACACAATTTAAAATAATTAATAGCACATCACACTTCAGCAGTATAAATACAGGGTTATTTATAATTCCCTCCAAGGTTTTAGGAGCACTACAGTAAAGAAACTAAGAAGAATACAGCAAAAAAGAACATATGAAAGAATACAGAAAAAATTCAAGTTTTATTTACACATTTTGTAGGTGTTCTAAATGGGAGCCCTTGGTGACACATACATCAATGTGAGAGTGCAGTTCCTGCCACATCTACTCTTATCCCTTCATGCGGTAGTGTTACATCATGCGGCAAAGGGGTACGAAAATCAGGGGCGTAGCTAGGTAACCAAAGGCCCTGGCGCAACAACAACAAAAAAACACCGAGGATCCTATTCTGGTTGGGCTTTATCAAGTAAAAATATATTAGTATTTTAAGTATACAAAGCTACTGTAACATCAGCCCTTTATCATGCTCTGCAGAACATAGGAAGTGGCCGTGGTAGCCTAGTGGTCAAGTTAACGGACCTGTGGCTGGCGTGTCATGAGTTCGAGCCCAGTACCACTGAAGACTCGCCGTGTAGGGGAACAATGCACGTTAAATCTGTCAAGAGCTCAAACGTCCTTCCGTTGGCGTGGTGTGGATATTCGGAGAGGGGATACCAGCTCAGGTATCATCCTCGCCATGGTTCAAAATTACGAGGTTCGTCTCCCAAAGCCCTTGTGTAGCTGAACAGTGCAACGTCAATATTCACTCACTCACTCACGCAGAACAGAGGAAAATAAAGCTACATACTACTTACGTGTATGAGTTTTCTTGTGTAAACTTTAGTGATTACCCAGGTTCGATTTAACACGTAATAGACAGGAAATGATACAAAAAATAAGCATGAACGTAAAAATGATACAATATTATTATTATATTTTTAAAAAAACACCCCTGCAAAAGAACAGAGGAGTGGGGACAAAATTACATAAATCTATTTCAGATACTAGTAGTTGCGATATACTCAAACAGGAAAATAGCTTATTATGAATAATACTGTTATTACAAAAATTACCAAGAAGAAATAGCTTCCTGTGTAAGTTTAAGATGCATTTTCCATAGAAAAAGTTTATTTTCAAGTAACACTTGGAAAAATGAAATATAAATTGAAAAATAACATAAATTTACAACAAGTAAAGTTCGCAGCACCATACACACAAAGGAAAGAGTTGAGGGGACTTCCCTACAAGGGTTTCGAAATTACTTTCAATTGAATTGCTCTGATTACAGTTATGTTGCAACCTTTTATATTTTTTCTTGAATGTGGGAGAAATTATCTTACGTTCGTCTTGCTTGGTGATCAGGGTCTGAACGCCCCCTGAGCTTGAGGGCCCAGGTGCACTGCACCTTTTCGCCCATTGGTAGCTACGCCACTGACGAAAATTTGGGTCTTATGTAAAAGACCAAGTTTTCGGATAACACCATGTTGGTTAGAATGAAGCAGGAACTGTACACTAGTACTGATGTATGCCGTGTGACGAAGGGTTCACATCTAGAACACTTAAAAAATATGAGAATAAAACTTAAATTTCTTCTGTATTCTTTCATTAAACTTCTGCTGTATTCGTCTTAATTTTTGTACTACAATGTTCCGAAACCTTGGAGGGAGTTATGAATAACCGTGTATCAGTTCTTAATATTAAAAATATAATTTATTTAATAAAAAAACAATATAAAATAAAATATATTAAAATCATAAAAGTAGAGAAGAATTAAAGAACCTTATTAACCTTAATATCGAAACTTGAGTAAGACAAATCGAAGATCACTAGGCCTAACACATGGAACATGTGTTTTCAGTAGTTCTTTTTGAAAATATTTGCTGTAGTATTTTCAGATTATCCCATTTTTTTTAAATATATTTTTTTAAAAAGTCAAACTAAAATGAAATATTTTGTAATTTAAAGAACCACTGTCATCCACATAATGTTTTAAAATTCTAAATGTCTTGATATCTTAATCATCGATAAATTAGAATTATATCAATCGTTTGGTAAAACAGGATTTAAAGATTTTTCTTGTACAAGTGTTTTTGCTTCAATTGATTTTTAAAAGAAATTCATCGATTGAAATTTTAAGGTTGCGATATTTTTTAAATTTCGTCCATCATACTGATGAAAGCAGGCTAAGTCAATTTAAAAAAACCGATAAAATGTGACGCAATAGTGAATACAAATGAATTTTTAAAAAAATTCTACTTTATGTTTCAGCGTTAACTACGAGTATAATAAAAGAGTTATAAGAATCGTTTGGGAATTTTACATCCATATTCACTTTCTATTTTAAAACGAAATAGTAAATGAAACATTCAAAAATGGATATTTAATATATCGAGATACTTCAAAAATTCAGGCACATTCGCAACAAGTTTTTTTTTTTTTTTTTTTTTTTTTTTTTTTTGCTAGATCAGCAAACATAAATATGGATTTGACAAATTTTACTCTGAATTTAAAACATTTAGGCTTAGAATGCCGTAGAATTATAAAAAGTGCTGTGCCAAAAGAGAGTATCAATCAACTTCAAATATTATCAGAAAGAAGTATTACTTACTATAACAAGATATCAATCATTGGCATGGCCAAGTAATTTTAGCGCGTTTTTCACATGTATTTTACAATAGTTGCAACTTTTTTTGTGAAGATTTCCTCATTTTTGTGAAGATTTCCTCCAAAATGCAGGTAGATTTTTTTTAAAAAACTTTTTGCAAACAATAAGTTTACTAGGTAAAATTTGAGAAAATTTAGTTATAAACTAGCGAAATTCAGGAAAATTTGTTGGAAAATTCGGGAAAACTATGGGAAAATTTAAATATGATTTGGCTCATCTAGGGCACAAATGCGACCTAATGCCGAAAACCCGAGGTCAATTGGTTGCTTATTGGCTGAGAAAAAGGTACGACAAAATATGGAACGAAGACGAAGACGAAATTTGCGTCCTAATAGCGCTTTTGTTCCACTACGTGAAAAACGCGCTAAAAACACAGAACATCAGTCAAACAAAAAAGCACCAAAATTGCACAAAAGATGTAAAATTGCATACTTTTTTTTTAACGAATATAAATGTTCTTTCTATGAAATTGTTTCGTTCAAATCTACATTTATTTATTCCAATAGAAGAAAGAACTCTATAGAATTATAGAATAAATAAATGAAATAAAAAAAAAAATTATAAAACTTTTTTGTAGGATTACAATTCCCCCCCCCCCGATTTTTGGAAACATTTCTAATTTTAAAAAAATATGCAAACCAACAAACGAACCATCAGAATGAGCGTATAAATGTTTTCTAAAATGAAAAAAGAAAACATATTTTTACAAAAATCCATATTTTTTTTTCCGAAAGCATTTTATTACATTCTCGTTAATGCAAACCTAGACATGAGTACAGAAATTCCATAGAATTAACATTACATTAAGGAATTCAAAATGGCTACCTTTTAAGGCTTACCTTTCATTTTATGTACAGATATTTCTAATATTTATTTAATGATATCATAAGAAAGATTAGAATTAAACAAGTCTATGAAGAAATTATTACAGGTATTCAAATCTATATATATAAAGGAGAAAAGCGACTCACTCACTGACTGACTGACTGACTAATCACGAAATCTCTGGAACTATTCAACCTACAGACTTGAAATTTGGTAGACATGTTCCTTTGATAGAGTAGACATCAGCTAAGAAAGGATTTTCCGAAATTCGAAACGCAAGGGGCGTTACGGGGGGTTAAGGGCTTTAATAATAATTGTTTCCATGTTTAAACTACTTGATGTACAATCTTGAAATTGAGTAAGCGGATTCCTTTCAGAGAGTAGAGATCCGCTACAAAATGAGTTTGCTGAAAATCGACCCCCAAGTGGCGTTGCAGGTGCTTAGGGGGCGTTATAGATATATATATCCATTTTTAAACTATTTGACGCACTGTCTTTAAATTTGATATATAGATTCCTTTTGTAGAATAATGATCAGTTACAAAACGGGTTTTCTGAAAACAGACTTCTAAGTGGCGTTGCGGGGGGTTAAGGGGCGTAATAGATAAATATATCCGTTTTTAAACTACTTCACCTACCTGCTTGAAAATTGGTAAGTAAATTTCTTTCCTGGAGTAAATATCCGCTACAAAATGGGTTTTGGGAAAATTGACCCCCAAGGGTGTTGCGGGGGCGGGGTGTTTAAGGGGCGTTATAAATTCCTATTTTTTAAGTTATTAGACGTACAGTCTTGAAACTTAGTAAGCATATTCCTCTCATAGGGTAGAGATACGCTAAAAATGGGTTTCGTGAAAATTGCTCCCAAGTGGCGTTGAGGGGACTTAAGGGCATTATAGATAATTATTTCCATTTTTGAACTATTTGACGCACTGTCTTTATATTTGATAAAGAGATTCCTTTCATAGAGTAGATATCAACTATAAGAAGGTTTTGTGAAAACAGATCTCTAAGTGGCGTTGCAGGGGAATAAGTGGCGTAAGAGATAAATATTTTCGTTTTTAAACTATTTGACCTACCTGCTTGAAAATTGGTAGGAATGTTTCTTTCATGGAGTAAATATCCGCTACAAAACGGGTTTGGAGAAAATTGACCCCCAAGGGGTGTTGCGGGGGATTAAGGGCAGATATAAATAATTATTTCTTTTTTAAACTATTAGACTCACAGTCTTGAAATTTGGTTAGCAGATTCCTCTCATAGGATAGAAATACACTGCAAAATGTGTTTTGTGAAAATCGACCCCTAGCTGGTGTTGCGGGGGTTCAAGGGGCGTTATTGATAATTTTTTTGCATTTTTAATTAATTGGACGCACAGTCTTCAAATTTTGCTAAGCAGATTCCTTTCATAGAGTGCAATTCCCCTACAAAATGGGTTTTGTGAAAACAGACCCAGAAGTGGCGTTGCGGGGGCTCAAGGGGCGTTATAGACAATTATCCCCATTTTTAAACTGTTAGACGTACAGTCTTGAAATTTGATAAGCAGATTCCTTTCGTAAAGTAGAGAACCGCTACAAAATGGGTTTCGCGAATATCAACTACCAAGTTTAATTTCGGGAGATTAAGAGGCGTAATCGATAAATATTTCCATTTTTTAAACTACTTGATCATCCTGCTTGAAAATTGGTAGGCATGTTCCTTTCATGAAATAGAGTTCCTCTAACAAAGAGTAAAATGAAAATTGACCCCCAAAGATGTTTGCGAGGGGTCAAGAGGAGTTACAGAAAAAAATTCCTGTTTTTAATTGTTAGACCCATATACTTGAAATTTGTTAAGCATGTTTCTTTTGTTGAATAGGGATCCACTAAGAATAAATTTTAAGCAAATCAAGTTCTGGGGGTTGCAGGGGGTTACTGGGACTTATTAACAAAAAAAATTACTTTTTTCGAGCTACAAGGACTATAATAATGAAATTTGGTTTGCATTTTTCTTTTGTTGAATTGAAATCCGCTAAGAGCGGGAATTTTGGAAAAACGGCTCTCAACGGGATTACGGGGATATTTATAGTAAAACTTTTGCTTTTTTCTGTTAGATTTAGACTTGAAATTTGGCTTGCATGTTCAATTTACGGAGTAGAGATCCACCGAAAATTGGTTTTGCGGGAATCCACTTGGTTTTTGAGTTACGAAAGAGCAAACATCATTCTATGCTTCAATTTTAGAGATTTTTAGAAAATACAAATTAGACAAGTTCTGCCCTTTTTTTTATCAACAGGTGACAGTTACAAGTATAAGTATATTTTTCAATTCAATCGAATTCTTAATGCTAGGACTTAGATATCAATAATTTATACATATATATATATAAGCAGTAAAAATTTATAAAAACATCATGAAATACCCAGCGAAGCGGGCGGGTAACAGCTAGTAAAATATATTTTAGACAGCAGAACATGGAAAACAATTTCATATAAAAAGAGAATTCTTACTTATAGGGGGTGATTTGCGAAGCTTTTCTTACTGATGTGTTCCGAATATACAAATTTGCAATAAATACTGTTCTTTTTTGCAAATTTCTACATCATTTTTTTTAAAAAAAGCTTTATATTACAACTGAACACACAAAAAAGCAAGCTGATTTATTTAATAAGAAATAAACTTATTAAAATAGCCTTAAAACGTATACAAATGTGCGCAAAATATTAGAAAATATTGTTTTAACTAATAATAGCATTTGATAATAACGATGCGTAGTTAATTCTAATGAAATTTTTGAAAAAGTAAATGCATTTTTGTTTAAGTTTGTTGCGATAACATGTCGGAATGAAACTACTACAAAAAGTAACAAAAAATAATTTTAAAATTTAGTTTTTTTTATATTATATATATGTAATGTATCGATGAGATGGTGTTTATTTTGTGAATTGTAGTCATGGCAGTAAAAAAAAAGCTTCTTGATATTGATCACATCATCATTTAATAAATTTTAACATTAGAGGATTTATTCTGAGCACAAACTTTGCTCAAGTGCAAAAATACAAGAAAAGGAATTGGTCGTTTTCTAGATTTAAATACTCGCGGAAAAGTGAAGGGAAATATAAGTTATTTTTAGAAATTATACCATATTTTTCTAGGGAAAAATTAAAAGTTCTTGGTAAGGCACGAGCAAACAAAAAGACATCCTTATATTAGCAATCACCAATAAATCTGTCAATAATTCAAATTCGAATCATTTTAACGAAAAGTTACCAATAGATCTGTCAGTATATAGGTTTTAAAACTTTAATGCACGCTTCGAAAAGGGGTACTTGGAATTATGAGTCGGAGAAAAAACAAAGGAGATTAGAATTTTAATTGAATATTATGTTAAAGCATACATATATATTCTATGCTATTTAATATTTTCAAACACACAACTGACAAAAGAAAAATGAACTTTAGAAAGGATATTTATCTATAAATTATTCTACAAACACCTAAAAAACATAATTTATTATTTTTATAAATCAACTTCTTTAAAAAATATATTTATAAAATAGAAAATAAAATATAAAATGAATGTCTAACCATTTCATAGTTCATTGCCCTGCCAAATTTGCACTCGAGCTCTGTGAATCGATTTTTTCTCCCTGTTTTCTGGAAAAAAAATAAGTTCAATTTTCATTTACGGAAAAACACTAACATAGGGGGGGGGGGACCAAACATATATATACAATCTGGCTTTGCAGAACTCGTGATTTCTGACGTTTTTTGATCCATTATCATACATGAATCTTTCACTATTACACAATTTAAGAATGAAAGTCCACCATCAATTTTAATTGCTCTGTTTTTCTAATTTATTCACAGTTAATTTTTCAATTAATCTGCTCTTTACCAAAAAAATTCCATAAATATAATAGAAGTTTAAATTGATGTAACTTTATAAATATGTATTAAGTATATTATTTTTATAGCATTTTGCAATGCTTTTACAGAGAGAGAAAATATGTAAAATGATAAGCATAGATGTTTATTTCCAATTGATAAGTAAAACCTTGCGTTTTTTCCCCTCATGTAATCTTTTACATCGGCACACCGAACTATTTTGTACGCATTTTTTTCACATGGTTTTGAAATAATAATTTCACAGAAAAAGGTACATTTTTTTAGACGACTGATTTTATTTTCAACACGATTTGTGATTGCTTATTTTTTTTCTAATGTTCTGAATCTTCTATGCAAATATAGAAAAATTTTAAACATCGACTCAAACGTAGATCGTGCCCAAAATTATAACGAGAATTTAGTGAATTTTATTAACTGAGTGCCAAGAATTACAAAGAAGAATGATCAAAACTAAAACGGAAAAACAATAAATAAATAAGAGATTTTTTAGCTTAAAAATTTTTGTGGTGGATCTGTACGGTTCCTTCTGCTAACCACTTGGGGATTCCTTTTGGGTCATCCTTTTTTCAACCGACTTTCTCCGAGGTCAAGGAGCGTGATTATGCAAATGAAAATTTTTATTCGCGAGTTTTGAAAGTTAGTGAAGTGAGAATTGAAGGTTAGTGAAGTGAGGATAGCTTGGATGTGAAGTAAATAGCTGATAAATTAAGAAAATCGGCAGTAAAACGTATACGTAAACAGTGTACGAAGCGAGAAGTTGGAATTTTAAAGAAGCGCTTAGTTCAACTGTTGGAGCCGTGTTAACATATATGTAAGGATAAGAAGACCACAAGAGTTCGGGTACTTTTATGCAATGCGTCTCAAAGAACAAGACAATTCTTCAGGATCGTTGGAAATGCATTGTGAAAAAGCAGTCCTTATAAATGCAGGATACAACAGTAAAATTTGCTTAATATATCCCAGAAAGTCTTCACGCCTTCTACAAAACTCAGACACAACTATCAATGTCTAGAAATACAAATGTGTAATGTACTCGCAAACAATCGCTCGATCGAAGCAAATCTTCAACAGCTCAAGACAATACTAACTCGTTTTCAGCAAGCGGCTCCTATTTACAGTCGTCATGGATCTTTCTCGAAAAATCCGCTTACGCCAATGGTCGGGATATTAATAGGTTTCTCCAGTAATTTCCAGAAGTATCCATAGGGTCTCCAACATGGTCACCAAAAATGATGCCAACTTGATTTTATAGCCAACATTTCTCCAAGTTTCTTTTGAATCGGCCATTATAATGTAAGGAATGGCATTGTTTGTGTATCTTACAATTTTAGCACAAAATAAATACAATAGAAAGTAATACGTGTTGCACACACATCTAGATAAAAATTAAACATTCATTACGCAAAAGAGTTCATTACACAAAATTCGTAACAATATTTTTATAGAACTGTTACGTAGATCGAGGTTCAAGGATTTTATGCAAATCAGTCACAAAGAGCAAGACAGTTCTTCAGGAGTGATATGGAAATGTATTGTCGAAAACAATCAAAAAATACAAAATACGGTACTCAAAGTCGCTGAGAAAATCTCAGAAGGCCTTCACGCCATCTTTTACGGCGCTCAGACACAACTATCAGCGTAGAAAATAGAAGTATGTTTAAAGATTATTCACAGCATCCGCTCGCCCTATTCAACAGCCGCACAACAGTAATCACTAATCACTGGTCGATTCTCTACGATCAAATCAATATCAATTAATCGCATAGCAAAACTATACTGACTCTGCAACGGTCAAAGCAAGACCAACCCAGTTTCGTCCCTATTTGTAGGCCTCACGGATTTTTCTCGAAAAATTCCATGTACGTCATAGATTGTTGAAGAAATCTTCTAATATCACAATCTTCAGAAGAATCCATACGATCGCGAACTCGCCAAAAGTGATGCCAACTTAGCTGTACCGCCAAGTGAGTGAGTGAGTGAATATATCGTACTGTTCAGCTACACGAGGGCTTTTGGCGAGGGACCGCGTAATTTTGAACCATGGTCAAGTAACGCGGATAACACCTGAGTTGGCCCTACCCCTCCTCTCCTAACTACCACACCGCACCAACGAGAGGACGTTAGAGCTTTCGACAGATTTTACGTGAATCGCTCCCCTACACAGCGGGTCTTCAGTGGTACTGGGCTCGAACTCATGACACGCTAACCATGATCCGATACCTTGACCACTTGGCTACTGCGGCTAGCTGTACCGCCAATATTTCGCCAATTTTTCATTGAAACGCTATTATAATGTAAGGGACGGTGTTGCTTGCGAATGTTACAATTTTTATCATAAAATAAATGCAATAGAAAGTAATCTCAATGTATTAAACATCCAGATATATAAATTATTTACACTATTTAAAGACATACAATAGGGGACGGTTCCCAATTAAGCACACAGGTGACATAAAAAAATTTTAAGAGCATAAAATAAATTTTTAACTTTTTCTTTTTTTGCAACAAAGAACAGTTTTTTACTCTAAAAGTAGCCTACAAAACCTTGAAAACCTCATCTTCAGTTCAAAAAATTATATTTAATCTCAATTTTGATCAAAAAATACAATTTTTCCCCCTGTTTTGAAATTTGAATAATTAGTTGCCTTTGCAATAATTGGAAAAAAAGTTGCAGGTTTTTAAGAATGTCTTCGCCAAATGTATGAGAGCCTGAACTAGACGCGGAGCACATTTTCAGACAGAAAAAAAATGTCTTTTTAGGAAAAATTGCAACACACACACACATTATAATTTATTACATCTGTGTACAATATAGTGCTTTTAAAATTTCAAAAAATTTCATAAGTACTTATTTTTTTTTAACACGTAAAAGGATAGTTCATTTAGCATTACGGTATTGGAGGAAAAAAAGACAAAACACATTTCATGCCAGTAAAAAATGATAAAAATGAGTAGTACGATAACTTTTATAGAATGCCCTCAACGAGCTCTCAACAGTCGCGGCCTTCAACGAACATTTTTGCGACAAGGCCAGTATATCGACATACAAAAATACGTATATAATAAAATATCAAAATTTCTCTCGAAATAGGATAAGTAGTAGCAGAGAAGAGATGTCAAGTGTCAGGACAACATCAAATTGCTCTTGTTCATTTATATATGTTTATTGTAATGTATTTTTCGAAATAAACCCACGTTTCCATGGATGTTGGGGGGGGGGGCAACTAAAGTTAAACCTTGCTTATTTGGCCCAAGTTAACCTTTGAATTTGACACTCTTGTTTTATAGGATAGCGAAGCCAAAATATAATAAACTGATGGAAAAAATCCAACACCAAGAAAGACTTGTGTTAAATAACCGAAAATCGGTAGGCGTGTTTATACATCCGAAATATGACACAGATTCAAATTTTGTGCTTAAATGCTGCGTTAGTAGCGCCACTCAGAACTTTCAAGTCAGGGTTGCTTTAAATGCGTGCTGTAAAGTTCGTCAGTGATATTTGTGTGTGAAATTTGAGTTGATGTTAGCCAGAGTCAATTTAAGAAGACGAAGAAGCCATTATCAACAGCTCACCGAGTTCGAACTTGGTTGTGCAATAGGGCTACAAGAAGGTGGATTTTCTTTCTATTGGTTAAAAGAAACTGGGCTCCGGGCGGTCAAGTGGCACTACTAAGAGGAAAGACCACTGTATTCGGGGTAAGGCTGTGGTCCATCGTACTGCGTCTGCGGCAGTGATTCGAGCTGCAGTTGGTACCACAGGGACGCAACGAACTGTTTGAAATCGGCTACTTCAAGGACAGCTCCAACCCAGGCACCCTGTAGCGTGTATTCCACTGACTCCAAGCCATGCCGTTTGCGACATCAGTGGTGTCAAGTCAGAGTTCATTGGAGGATGGAGTGAGATCTATTGTAATTTCTGATGAGAAGCAGGTTCTCTCTTGGTGCCAGTGATGGCCGTGTGTTTTGTCAGAAGGAGGCCCGGAAAACGCCTGTATCTAAACTGTCTGCGGTCTAGAGACACTGGATCTACACCTCGAATCATGATCTGGGGAACAATTTCCTACGATTGCAAGAACACTCTCGTGGTTACCGCAAACACACTGACTGCAAATTTGTATGTCAGTTTGATTATTCAACCTATGATACTGCCATTTATGAACAGCATTCAAGGGGGTGTTTTCCAACATAATAAAGCTCGCCTTCACATTGCTGTTGTAACACAACGTGCTGTACAGTGTTGGTAAGTTACCTTGGTCTGTGAGATCAACTTATCTGTCTCCAATTGAGCACGTATGATATATTATTGGACGACAACTCCAACATCAACCACAGCCAGTTTAAACACAGCAAGCATGGAACTCTATATCACAAAGGGACATTCGGCCCATTTATGACACAATGCATGCACACTTGCAGGCTTGCATTCAAAATTCTTGAGGTTACACCGGCTATTAGTGTAAGTGGATTTCACGTTAAAAATGCATTTTTAAAGCTTAAATTAACAGTGATCTTGAAAATTTAATTAATTAAACATATTAAATGTACAATTACATTGTACAAATTTCATTACTCTACAATAAGTATTTCTTGGTGGTGGGATTTTTTTTTTCGTGTCAGCGTATTTTAAACAAAAGTTGTGATTTCAATAAACACTTTCAGGACAAAACATTTTTTTTTTCAATTTGTAATTTTTATACTATGCATTTATTTAACTTTTTTTCTTAGGGGTCCGTAGCAAGTCTTGGCTATGAAAAGGTGTCAGTGTGTCAAAAAAATTTGGGAATCACTGGTTTAAATCATTTTTTGCGATTTTGGAGTGTCTTCGACCAGTGGTCTCCATAACAGCGATACTCTAGGAAGATTACCATGTTGTATAGACCAAGGGCGGCTCTAGGGCCGGACAAACCGGACCCATGTCCGGGGCGGCAAATTTTAGGGACGGCATTTGGACCAAATTTTAAAAATACTTTATTTGTGTTATGGAAAATTTGGAAGAAGTTAAAGTACACTATCTAGGGAAAAATATTCAGAACGAGATAATTTCTCTTTTATATGGAAATATTAAATTATACATCTATACAAATAAATAAAATTGATGTGTCTGTCTGTTTGTTCCGGCTAATCTCGGGAACTTCTGGTCTGATTTTAAAAATTCTTTCACCAATGGAAAGCTACATTATCAGCGAGTAACATAAGATACATTTTATTCCCATATTCCAACGGGAACGGAAACTATGCGGGTAAAACGTTCACGTTTCTTACTCCCCGCCAAGTTGGAGCAAAATTATGCATTTGCTAAATAATATAAATTTTAATAAATATTTTCTCACATTTGTAACAAAAAACTGAAACATAGTGTTATTTTGCATTTTCACAAAAAGCAATTTTTTAAAGGATTTTTTATGCTTATTATTTACGTTACGTTTGTTAAATGTCAAACTCAAACTTTGAGAAATATTGCCAAATTGGCAAAGAATTTAAATCCCAGATATTTTAACGCAAATTTTCTCCCACTTTTTAAAGAGGGAAACGAAATAAATTTTTAGCGAATTGCGCGCACGTGATATTGAAAATTCTATGGTAATATTAACTGACAGTTTCATAAAAAGTTTTGATTACTTAAGTAGTTTTGATTAGTTTGAACTTTTTAACCTAATTATACAATATTCATATTTTACACAAAATTTTTCCCTTATACTGAACCTAGATATTTTACATGAAGGTATTACTTTGAAGATATACTATGGAGGCATCCATACAATGTCACTCGCCGAATAAAATTAGGGAGCTTTACGCAATACTTATTTCATCTTCGGTCCTTCTAATCCTCAAACCTTTTGGAATAAGTACAAAGTCTACATGGCGGAAGATATTTTGCGACAAAAAATAACCAAATATGCCTTTCAATGAACAAATCTGCAACGAAACGCAATAAAGGTTTTCAGAATGGTTAGGAAGAAGCTACATGATTTTGGAATGATTAGCCTTAGACCTGTCGACGGAAATGGCTTTGATAATGAAATTACATGAGAATTAAACTACGATTTTATAGCATTGCAACATCAAGTAACAGAATTTACCCCTCAATTAACTCCAGAACAAAGTCACGTTTTTCAACAAGTGTTACGCAAAGTAGAATCCATCAGTGGTGCACTCTTTTTTCTCGAAGCCCCTGGAGGAACAAGAAAAACATTTTTGCTGAACTTATTACTAATGACCATCAGAAAACCCCAGACACAGAAGATAAAACACAGAAGATAGCAGTTGCTATGGCTTCTTCTGGTACAGCCGAGATTTTACTGACCAAAGGTCGTACTGCACATTCCGTTTTAAAAATTATCACTTAATCTTGCATTTGAAGATTCACTCATCTGAAATTTCAGAAAAATAGCTCTCAAGGCTGGATGCTTCCACAATGTAAGCTTTTAGTGGGGGATGAAAGTACGATGTCTCATAAGAAAGCTATAGAAGCGTTAAATCGGACTCTTCAGATTTACGAGATAGTAACAGTATTATAGGAGGAATGGTAGCTTTATTGTATATTGGCTGGTGAATTCAAGCTTATGCGGAAAAGTTGAAAAATTCAGTCTGAAAACGAATATCCCATGGAGTTTTAAATTCACTTGAACTTTCGGTGTACCCTCACATAATTTCAATAAAACTAAATGTACAGTTATGAAAATCTCGATGTCTCGACTATGTAAAGGAACGAGGCTTTGATCACAAAACTGCAGAATATACTTGGTGCCAATATTTTAACATATGTCATGAAAAGGGATAGTGTTATCATACCTCGAATTCCAAGTATGCCCCACTGGCCTACCGTTTCAATTAAACAAGTTCAATTGCCAGTTTTACTGTTGCTATTAACAAAGCTAACATTTCAGGTAGCAGGGGTGCATTTAAAAGCAATACTTCCCCCATGGCTAACTATATGTAGCCTGATCGGTGTGAATGCCCAAATCTTCACATATTTGCAACTGACGGAAGAACATATAATATGGTATACAGTAGCATCTTAGAATAATATTCTGTTTTGAGCTCTTTTAAAGAGGAATTATATATTAAACGTAGATACTTTTGATTTTTAAAAATGTTAATAGTTTAAGTTATTGAATATTTATTGTTAATTATAATAATAAATTACGTTTTCAGTTTTTTAAACTAAGCTCAATTTTAGACATTTTAAATTTATTGTTCCAGTCAAGCAATAAAAAAATTACCATATTATATTATTTACTTTCCAATGATAATGATTACGACTTTGACAGTTATTTAAAGACATCAACGCGAGCGGAGCCGCGGGTAAAAGCTAGTTGTTCATAAAATTAAACAAGCTAAATATTATTCAATATTATTAGATTGCGCCCCTGATGCCAGCAAGATCGAACAAAGACAACGAATGACATTTATGGTAAGGTATTCATGTATTGAGAAATTAATTCTAACGAAGTTATCTTTAAAACTAATGCGAGTTTTTTTGTTTTCTTCCAGTTGAAAGATTAACTGGAGAGAACTTTTAAATTTAATAATGAGAAACTTAAAAAAAATTAGGGCTAAAATTTGCTAGATATGCAGGGGCGGGCCTACAATAACGGAGTGAATATGAAAGGCGAGAATCAGGGGCTCAATTTAAAATAAGAACATTAATCAGCGAACAATCTATGTGCCATGTAGTAGCCACTCTTTAAATTTGGTCGTTAATTGACATGGCAAAAGCATCCTTAGAAGCCTGTACTTTTTTTAAATATAGTTAAAAAAATTTGTTTTCATCAACTTTCGTTGGTTATTATATTATTAAAATGTATAAATGGCATAAAACTTTAAGCCACTTAGTGTAAATAGCTGGGAAAGCTGAATAG